>JAGGAU010000001.1:0-17907 GCA_017657275.1 Termitomyces sp. T108 | reverse complement strand
CATATACACCCATGTGCTTAGTGTTTCACTTCCATCGCGTATAAATCTCGTCTATCTTTCAGCAGTGATGCTGACATTAGCTTGTCCGCGTGATCAGGGTCCTCATACATCCCAACACCGACGATTCATTCAAGGACCACACGGAGCTGATGACCTGGATGGGGAAACCTTGGCCCTTGTATACCGAAATGTTAAAGAAAAACTAGCTTTTGTATGCATATGAAAGAATAAAAGATGTATTATTGTTTGCTTTAACCGGGACATTTACTATTATTGGCCTTGGCACAGCGAAAAAGAAACTTATTCGCATGACCAAAAATAAGCTGTCCCTAGCAGGATTCGAGCCTGCGGCTTCTCGGAGCGCAAATTGCCACAACGAGATGATTTAACCACTAATCGATAGGGACTTGTTAGAAATCGATTATACCCCATCCAGATCATGGTCGGAACGTCGGTCGCACCCGCGAAGGATGGGGCTATGCATAGACCTTTGAACAATGCTTGCTATAATGTCGGTCGCACCCGCGAAGATGGAGCTATGTATGGACCTTTGAACTAAGAAGAATGCTTGACATGTGCTATACAGCGTACATGAGCACGCTGACGCCGGATAAGACTCCGAGTCGACATCCAGGATCCGGTCGGCCTTCTCCGCGAATGATGATAAAAGGTCAGACACAGCGTCCGAGGACACGTTTTCATCTTTCCGCCCACAACAAGATGCCTCAGATATTAGACAACGCGCTCGGTGCCGTTGGTCACACGCCCCTCATTCGCCTCGACAAGATCGCGAGAATGAATGGGCTCAAGTGTAATCTCCGTGAGTCACGCTTTGACTAAATTCAGAAGACCATAAACATTTCCATTCCGCTGTAGTTGGGAAAGTCGAGTATATGTCTGCTGGCGGGTCTGTCAAGGACCGTATTGCGAAAGCGATGGTCGAGGCAGCGGAGAGGGAGGGAAAGTTGATCCCCGGCAAGAGTGTCGTCATCGAGCCAACTTCCGGCAATACTGGTACGTGTCAGAGCGCCTCTTGCAGTCTCCCCGTGTCCTCACGTATATAATTTAGGTATTGGACTGGCTATGGCTTGTGCTATCAAGGTCTGTTGATCATTGATGCACTTGCCAGAATGGGCACTGAATACGACAGATAAGGGTTATGCCGTCATCATCACGCTGCCTAATAAGATGTCACTCGTATGATGGCTCCTTTTCCAGCGGACCCTTTTGCTTCATCTGACCCCATTCGCAGGAGAAGGAAGCGGCACTCCGCGCTTTGGGCGCAGAGGTCGTTCGGACCCCCACCGAAGCCGCTTGGGATTCGCCTGAAAGTCATATAGGTATAATCCCAATTTAACTTTCTGGGAGTCTCGTGACTGAATTCCTCAATGACTGCAGGAGTCGCTCGGAAACTTCAACAAGAAATACCCTATGCTATCATCTTGGATCAGTATGGAAACGTCAGTCACTTAGCATGCCTCGATTGGATGAAATTCACATAGATGTATAGGTGAACAACCCACTTGCGCACGAGTACACTACTGGACCTGAGATTATCGAAGCTGTCGTATCTACGCCTTCAACGCCAGTCAGACCGTCATCTGGGAAGGTCGATGTGGTTGTTGCTGGTGCCGGGACCGGTGGGACCGTCACTGGCATATCGCGTGCGATCAAGAAGACTCATAACAAGGACTGCGTTGTTGTTGGTGTTGATCCCGTAAGTAGATACTGCACTATCTCGCGCCGCAATCATCGCCAACTGTATGTAATAGCACGGAAGCATTCTTGCTCTCCCGGACGAGTTGAACGAAGACGAGGCCGGAGCGCCGTACATTGTTGAGGGTATCGGCTACGACTTCGTTCCTGATGTCCTGGCTCGCGACGAAGTCGACTGCTGGATCAAGACGTCGGACGAGGAGTCGTTTGCGGCCGTTCAGGCGATCATGCGAGAAGAGGGCCTTCTGGTCGGTGGAAGTAGCGGCAGTGCTCTGAGCGGTGCGCTGCATTGGTTACGCAGTGACGCAGGGCGGAAGATCGCCGACACGCAGGGCTTGAATGTCGTAGTGCTGCTTCCCGACGGGTAAGTTGCACGACTTGTGGCCTATTGGGTGTTTTCAATCTGCTCTGCCAGGATTCGGAATTATATGAGCAAACCATGGTTCTTGAAGATAGCGTTGGAGTCTGGGCCAACGCCACTTGCAGGCATGATTTCTAAGGTGCTGAATAACGATCCCCCGCCAGTGACTATCCAGGCATCCCTCTGATATTGCCTTTCCTTTCGCGGGGTAAAATGGACATGTTTGCGAATGGTGTGTAGCATACTTCATTGTATAGTTTTCTCCAATCAGGATACTCCATTGTACAATTCGACAGTCCTAACGAATCACATTAAATTCCTGTTTAGTTATGACAAGAGGTATTGAAAGTAATGTAGGACAAGCAAAAACCCGAATAACTCCACTCGAACAGGAGTTTACGTTCTCAAAAGTCGCCCATTGGGAGGTTGATTAGACACCCCGAGTACATCGTTATAGGCACATCACCAGAACCGATTGCAGCATGGAAGTAGTTTGTACTGCTCGGGCAGAAATTGGCCAGCGTATCAATGAATGAATGAGAAGAATAGAGGACACGATTTGAAACAAGAAGATTTGACTTCAAAGTGATAATTTTCTGGCTAAGATGGAAATCCGAAGGAGAGACGAGGTTAGCTTCATTGGACGACCCGCAAATTTTTCAACGCCTTTTATAGCATGTTAAATAAATAAGTACAAGCAATTCGCCATCACGTGGGAGCCATGTGGATGGCTAGTCAAACTCAGACTCGGTGTGGCGAGACAGTGAATAGGCGCCCAGGCATTTGTTTTCAGCAGAACGGCTGATTGCCCGAGTTTCTTGACGTCGTGGTCTACCGTGACCTGCTAATTGGGCAACACCAAGGTTATTCTGCTTATAAACTTGGTCCAGAAAGATATCTCACCTTCTCTATAGTGACACATGAAACAGCATAATCTCCATGGTGTCCTCAAAGACCTCGATAGCGACAAGATAACAGAACGGCGCGAAGCTATTACATCTTTGAGACAGGTCTTTGATAGACCCGATTTCGTCAATAACTTTCATGTCACTGAAGAGGGTCACGTCGACCCGCGTGCTTGGCTGAGTGTATATCAAGCACTTTTCAAAGCAGTCGGAAAGGAGAAAATCGCAGCTACAAAGACGAGTACTCGCAAACCCTCTGGAACGACCTCCATTGCTGCTGAAAGGAGACTCGAAGATGCCGCAGGAACCGTTCGTTGGTTGACAGAACGCACGGTCCACCTGTTGAACACGCGCGTCACGAAATCGATCTTTGCACATCTGCTGCAGACGATAGTGTACAGAAAGGAATTTCTGGCTCCTGTTGCGCTGCATTATTTGAAAGCCCTCCGATGTCTTGTGGGACATACACCGCACCTTGAGCATTTGGACGATGTCGATTGGGTCAGGATCGTAGAGATAGGATTTAATTGTCTCCTTGAGGATCCTATCGGACGCAAGTTCGAAGACGACGAAGACCTCACGCAGGATGTTGATGACTCTGAGCTGTTTGAGGAAAACGAAACCCCGGGTGAGGATGATCTTCCAGCGACTCCAGGGACGGGGAAACGCACCCGAGTAGGAACGCCCAATCGATCCCACTCCTCAATAAACTCCAAACGATCTCGATCGCATCTCATACAAGTCTCTGTCACCCATGAGCAGGTGGAATCTATGTCACTCATCTCCGTCCTGCTTGGGTCGTCGTCTTCGCCTATACTGTCTTCGGAGTATACTTACCTTCCTTCGTCGATTTTGAAACGTCTCCGACGATTTCTCGAACGATACCCATGTGATACATCACTCTTGCACGACTATGTAGTCGCATTAGCTTCGACGCTCTCGCAATTGGCGCTAAACAACACATTGGAAGTCACAAAGTTTGCCCTTGGTTCCTGGGATGCTTTACTTGGGCTGTGGGGAACAAGGAACAAGCGCATCAAGGAAGGGCTCGTTTCTATCTTCCGGATGCTCTTCCCCTTCGTAACATCCGAAAACGAGACATTCCGTCTGACTGCAATGGCAGTCGATCTCGCCGATGGTCTTCGTACTCTGTCGTCAGTCCTAGATGGGGAGGCAGACAACAGACGAGGTGTAGATGGCTTGTCACTGGAGTGCTTGAGGCTCGAAACTGCGGACGACTCCTGCCAACAGCTCAATTCGGCATTTATAGCCAGGTCTTTCCGGTATGGGTGGAATTTTGATGGAAATCAAGCGTTGGCCTGGGCCGTGTTGGAACTCCAAGCGGATTGCATTGCCAAGGTGTGTCGTTTTCAGCGTTGGAAAATATCAAAATCTTCCACTGTTCATCTATCGTTGTAGCTTTTTCAGCTCTCCGAGTCCATGCAACCACCTCCGACATCAGCATCCAGTACCGGTAGTAACAAACGTCTTCGAAAAGAAGATCATATAGTTTCGCTACTCGCGTCTATACAGGATCGATCACCCTCTAACGTCCGGTCATACCATCTGCAGACTCTCCTTTTCATCATCGATCGTCACTGGCCTGTGTTTCATCACGAGCTCCAGAACGACATCATGAACGTCCTCCTTCAATTTGTTTCATTAGACGATGGTGTGGTACAATCATGGGTCTTCCTGTGTTTTGCCGCTATCGCCGCTGCCGATTCCTCATCGGGTGTAACAGAAGCAACATGGGATCTCGCCTGGACCAATGCTATCCGTCGCGCAAACGTTCCCACTGTCTCGCGAGCCGCCTGCCACGCGGCATATACTATTCTCCTTCACACCCGTGTTTACACTCAGAAGACACACTTGCTTCAAATTCCCTTGGCCTCGAACCGCATTCTGTTTGAAATCGAGACATTGGCCAAGGAGCTCGACGTCCAGGGACCGCCGTACCCATTTGACTCCGTTTGTGCTTTTCTCGCAACCTGCCTGAGGGTGGCGAATCAAGATATGCATCTGTATCGGATGCAACTAGAAGAAAAGGTTCTGAGCTGGTTGATCGATTGTTGGCAGACTGCCGGGTTCCGTGACAAGAGTCTGCCACTACATCTTGGAAAAGATCTTTTGATGTTATTCGAGAGTATTTCCGGTTTTCCGGTGCCGGTTAGCTTGCCTTGTCGAATCCCTCTTCCAGAAGGTCAAATTGTGGATATACTGGTAAATGAAGCAAGGACGACAGTCATAAAGGACTATATCCTAGAGGCCCGATTACCCGAGTTGAAATCGGCGAGTGAAAGAGATGGATTGGTCTCTCTACCTCCTGCTCCTCCCTCGGATGACAATTCGAATTCTCTTGTCCAGCCTCGAGGTCGCGAGCGGAGGATATCTGCATTTCTTGTCAAAACGTTGGAGCGTATGCAGACCCAACTTGACGACCAATCTATGCACCCTTCAGCAGAATCAGCTCGTCGTTCATTGGACATGGCCGTCACCGCTCTTTGCTACGATTCAGTTTTGGTACTGAATGGCATGCAATCTGATAAGCGTCTGAGTCGTTGCGCTTGTAAACTAATCGGCACCGTGATAGCACTTTTACCTGATCCACGCTGGACAACCTCCGAAAGGGCCCTCATCTCTTTCGGGCTTGATCCTTTGACCTTTCTCGGGGATAGTTCAGAAGAGAAACTAGTGTGGACTGCCATGTTACCGCCTGATATAGGGTCAGGAATCAAGTCTCGGCTCCTCAGCCAATTATCCTTGGAGAATGCCAATGAGAATGCTTTCTGGAAATGCTCGAATCTTCTGAGGCGTCTGTGGCAAAATGCTGATGTTTGTTTTTCGATATGATGAGCGAACTCGTTTGATAATGGTTTTTTTATGATTCTAGGTACAAAGCACGTTCAATAGTGTCGAGGATACGATGCGCGAGGTTCTGCGCATCACACTCGGTGCAAAGTCGAACTCTCCTGCCCACGCAATAGACGTAGACGATAATTTCGGGCCCATTCGAATGGCAACTGAGCAACTTTCCGCTAATAAAGACGATGTGACAGTCGAGCTTATCTCAAGCTACTTTACAATGGATATTTGTATATCTTTTCTTACTGTTGGTCCGACCCTGCAGTCAACCTCTGGCGAGCCAACGCGCGACAAGCAATTAATCGATGATGTTTTAAAATGTGCGAACATACGTCCTGAAGCCTTCCTTGCCGTTGTTCCGATCATTCTTAGCAAGAGTCAGCAAAGATTTCTTGATATCAGTGTGAAGGGTCTCGATAGCCTTCTGGTCGAGCTATCCGAACTCCTCCGGTTGTATCAATACTCCAGGAGCGATCGTCTTCACACTGTTACTATTCAATTTCTGGAATCCACGCTGGAAGTATGGGCGTCGGCAAACATCGCAATAGGTGACGCTCTGAGCAAGTTTCGTCAATTGTGTCATTGGTTCTCTGCTGCACTCAAAGATGGGCGACTAAAATCGTGGGGAGTCCGCGACTTGTTTGCCAGATTTATCGATCGATATCTCACACAGGATCCCTCGGAACAGATTTGGAACGGCGCGACCGAAGACTTGACCCCAAGTTGTTTGTTGCTCGCATTAAGTCAAGACGATGATATGCGAGTTCGATTCCGAGTGGCGGTGAAAAGTGCTCGGCTTTTTGCCTTCGCCAAGTACGCCGTACCGAGGCGGACTACGAATGAATTGTATCTTGTCATTAAGAACAAGCTTACCATCGATTTGAGCAAGTGCGTGCCTGTCAGTTGCTTGTCAATGTCTCTCATGGATCCTTAGTCGTGAGCATATGCTCACGCGTCTACTGTCACTCGGCAACACTATGGTTGTAGCCTCGGAAACCAGACGGGGCGCATATTGGCATCTACTGGAGACCTGTCTTCATACCCAGGATTATTCTGCACATATTGAAACAGTACTACGTGCTGTCTCCCGAAGGCTTGGACTGATCAGCTACTCCTCTCTGTTTGAGAATTATGCATCTCAGTTGGCCATGTCACTACTGCAGGTGGAGAAGGATTTTCTTCTCTTCCCACCCCACGTATTAGGCTATCGGGACAGGAAGGAGTGTGTCTTCGCCAACTTCCGATCCTTTGCTCCCATCAATATCTGGAATGGGGGTCGGACAGCATTTGAGAATCACTGCAAAATCGCTTCATTGTCTCCTGAGGATGGCTTTCGTGACTGCTTTGGCAATATTTTAGGCTATGAGATCGTCTCATGGATTGACCGACCTGATCCTGATGGAGATGACTTGATGCAGGTGCTCAAAACAATTCCACTTCCGGACGAGGAGTTCAATCGTTGTCTAACCCAGAATATCGATAAAATTGTGGCTTCCATTCTTCGTTCTTTGGGAGATATGGATATCAAACCTATCATAGATGCACTTGTCCAAGATGATCCTAGCGGTCTCAGTGCATCTGTTTTCAGCGACTTGGTGCATTATCGAACGGACACTATGGAGACCCACAGACCCAACTTGCCTGCCTTTCCGACCGAAACCATACTTCGAGCACTTCACTGGCTGCGTTCCCAAGCACCGACCATGGACGAAAAAGCTGTAAGTTATAATATCATACACCAACTATTAGCAGATGTCGATTGCTCTCCCTTCATCAATGAGCAATTTCGGTTGGTTAACTCCATTTGCCTGTGGATTGCCACGCATTCCTCGGATTTTATCGAAATTACCATCTTATACACTTTGATGCACGGCGCGACAGCGCTTCTGGGACAAGTAGATCTATGTAGGTCCGCACAGTCCATCCTCAATTGGGCTTTCATTTGCTACCGCAAAGCGAAGACGACCCATCCCCACGTTCCTGACATCCTTGTTCGAATAGCTTGTATAGCATACGACCTTTCTCGAACAACGTCTGACAAAATTCCAACATCCTTAGGTGCAGACCTCCTGCAATGGATAGACGCCCAAACATATGAACTTTCAAAGGTCCCTTCCTTGTCCAGCCAAGTCATGAAAGCCCTACCTGCATGGCCCCATCACCCATCTCCACAGCTCGTGGACCTCCTCCAATCTATCACAGGGGAACATCTTTCCTCGGTACTTGGTGACCATCGTATCTCTTCAAGTAAATTTCGACTCGTTCGCCGACTGCGGGATCATGGGATCAATGGTGAATTTAATAGAGATCACTTTGCAAAAGTCGACTTTTGGCGTTTGAAAGAGTGCATTCCACCTTCCGACCAGCTACAGGATGCAGATCTTGATGCCTTTGCAACCCTGCTATATCTGAGCAAAGGCCAATTGGGCGGGTTTCGCAATGAGCCATCGGTTTCTACGTCTATCCTTGGTCGATATCGCCGCAGAATTTCACGAGGGAAAGAGGATACCAAAACATCGTCACAAGGACTCATAATCTTTATGTTGCTAGCCATGCTACGAGGAGAACATCCATCCAGATCTCACACTGCATATGAAACACTGCGTCTTATAAAGTCTGCTGAGAGGGATGACCCGTTTCGCGTGCTTCGACTCTCTTCGTCAGAAGACAAAGTAGAACTCGAGTTCAACCAAGTAGAACTTGGGTATCTGGGCAAATATAAACGCCCTCAGTTAAGTCAGGTATCCCGCGATATTACGGACCTTGTCACGCAACACTCATATTTAGACTTGGTGATCAACTTTCCGCGATGGGTCGCTGGTGTGACTACCTTACTTAGCGAAGTCCTATCTTCAAAGGACGCCTTCTATGCACAGCTGATCCCTATTCTCCGATCAGATACTGAATTTGCGGAGCAGGTTTTACCAATCCTTGTCCATAGCATCCTCGCCGCTGAGAATGAAGAGTTGGTGAACCAAGAAACCATTGTGCAAGCTCGCTACCGCGACACAATCTCAAATTTCTTCACTTCTGTCCTTTCGGAGAAGTCATCTAATATCCAATGTCTACGTTGTGTGATCGACGTAATGCTACATCTTCGTCATTTTGATCGCGAACAGATACCAAGTACAAAAGGAAAAGTCATCAAGGATGCGTTGTCGTACAACAAGTGGCTGAACGTTGACTTCGCATTGTTAGCTCATAGTTCCATTACCTGTGGTGCATATACTACGGCTCTTCTGTTTCTAGAGCTTGCAGCGGAAGGAGACGCAGTTTCCAAGGACACATCCAACGAGATCCTCTATGAAATATACCGGCACATAGACGAACCTGACGGATTCTATGCGATACACGATTCTGACCTTTACCAGAACCTGATCAAACGTTTTCATCACGAAAAGCAATGGGAAAGGGCTTTCCGATTCCACGGAGCAGCACTAGAGGCAGGGAAAACTACAGGTGACACTGAAGGTCTCGTTCAGTCTTTTCATTCTTTTGGCTTTGATCATTTAGCAAATGATGTGCTCAGAACTGCCTTCTCCAATGAGGGCGCAAAAAAAGATGGCCCTTCTCACGTTATTAGCTATAGACTTGCGTGGAGAACCGAGACCTGGGACCTTCCCGAATCCTCAGAAAAGTCGACTGGAGCCTCCATATATCTCGCTTTACGCGCGATCCACCGAGAACGCGACGTCAGAGTCATTGACCGTACCATTCGCCGGTGCTTATATACAGAGATTGATCGTTTACGAACACTCGGTTTGGAGAATTTCGCAGAGATTCGCGATGTCATTCAAGATGTAATGTGCCTTCATGAAGTTGCAAAATGGAGGTCAAACACTATACAGACATCTTTAGCAGCTAGAGATTTGACAAAAGGAGATTGGAGTGAATTCCTAAAGAAAGAAGATGATTTTGAGTGTGTAATTCTTGTCATGATCTCCAAAGACAATGCTCACATCAATCCCAGTTTCTCGACTCTTGAACACATTCTGGCCATACGGATTTCCCTGGTGCGCTCCGTGCGGCTGAAGGAAGAACGTCAACGAATCGGAACTTTGGTGACGCCATTCAACCAAAGTCTTACTGATATCGAAACCCAATGTCTCGTCCAGCTGTCTAAAGCAGCCCGGGCTGCAAATGAAGCTCAACTTGCTCTTAATTCGATAATTCATGCTGTAGGGCTTGAAAAACCTCCCTCTTTTGATGTATTTGAGGAATTCGCAAATGTGCTATGGTGCCAGAAAGAGGAAAAAATTGCGGTAGAGTACCTCGGCAAGCTTTTCGCTGTGGGTCAGGGTGCATCTGTTCGAGATGTGGTTGACGAGAGAAGGAAAGCTTTGGCTTATGCTCAATTGGTTTGTCGGCATGTACATCACATCAGAAATGCTCTAATTGAGTCACACAGGGCTCATGGTCATCTGCAGCTTGCCTGAAAAACCCAGAGGACATACAAACGGACTATTTTTCTGCCGCAACTGGCCTATTGGAAAGTGACGACCTCGAGGACCTCTCAAGGAACTCTGACGCACGAAATGTCCACGCCACAGTTTATCATCAATATGCTATATTCGCAGAACGGCAGTATTACGATATCGTGAAATCGCCGGATGCGATTAGATGGAAAATTTATGTTGACCGCAAACAACGAGAAATTGAGTCTCTCGACGAAGAGATTGACCGGCTAAATGTGAAAGATCCTCATCGACTGCGATTGCAACACCGTCGAGATCAGGCCCAGAAGGTGAAGGATGCAGATGCTGACTCCTTCCAAAGACATAATTGTGCCCTGGATGGGTTTCTTAATCAAGCAATTGACATGTATTCGCGCTGTCTCGGGATTTCTGATGCGTATGACCAGGATGTACCTATCCGACTGTGTTCACTCTGGTTCGCACATTTCGAGGAGAACCGAGGAAATTTCCAGACGGTAGTTGGAAATGCCCTTCAACGAGTCCCTTCGCGAAAATTCGTCTTCTTATCGGTAATCATTACCACAATCATTGTGAATAAAATGCTTATTTCTTCATGTAGCATCAGCTATCCGCACGCATCTCAAGACCTCGAGCAGGACCTTTGACCCATGCGCAGTTTAATCTCCAAAGTCTTGTTCTGCGCATGTGCAAAGAACACCCCTTCCATATTCTCTATCAAGTATATTGTTTGCGGCCCGAAGAGTCTTTGAGCACTCGCCAACCGATTCATGCAGAACGTGCTGAAGCAGCCTCATATATCTTCAATCGACTGCGACAGGACGTTGCGGTACAACAGCATCTGACGAATGTGGAGTCGTTGAGTGAGGCTTGTTTAGAATGGGCCAAGGTCAAGCTGGAAGTGGCGAAAGATAAAAACTTTTTCCTCCCAAGTAAATGCAGGCTCAGCAGAATACTATACCTTCCGGTACCTGTCATCACCCATCACACGCCAGTCGACCCCTCCATGAGGTACGACGACTGTCCAACGATTGTCCGCTATGAGCCCGAGTGGTCTAATGCAGGGGGAAAGAATATGCCCAAAATCGGCTATTGTAGTGGATCAGATGGAGTCAAATATAAACAGCTGGTAGGCGATTGTGACCCAGAGTTTCCTTTTATTGACGATCTTTCAGTTCAAGGGTCAAGGCCAGGATGATCTACGGCAAGATGCTGTAATGGAGCAAGTATTCAACCTTGTCAACGGCATTCTTCATCGCGATCGAGAAACAAGGCGACGCTTACTGAATGTCCGAGAATACAAGGTCATTCCTTTGTCAACTCAGGCTGGGATCCTGGAATTCGTCGAAAACACTCATGCCATAAGAGACTGGCTGGTCAAAGCACATCGGAGGTTGGTTTTTTTTTCGTCATTCGAGCCACGACTACTGTAATGACACTACTCACCCTCCAGATACCATCCCCGCGAGAAACCCTGCCATCTGCTTTCTATTGATATTACCAATATCCGAAGGGACAAGAACAACCCACGTCCTCTTCGAGACAGGCTGATACAGAATTGGGGAAAGATCGAGGACAATGTCAAGCCTGTAATGAGGCATTTTTTCACCGAAAAACACAAGACACCCAATTCCTGGTTTGCGACGAGGCTAGACTACAGTCGTAGCGTGGCGACATCATCTATTGTCGGCCACATCCTCGGACTAGGGGACCGTCACATCTCAAATATCCTCATAGACAATGTGACTGGGGAAGTCATACCTATCGATCTTGGCATTGCCTTTGACCAGGTCATTGCTTCTGGTCCTAAACTGGCATACTCGCTAACATGTGTTTGACAGGGAAAACTGCTTGGCGTGCCCGAACTGGTCCCCTTCAGATTGACTCGGGACATGGTCGACGGCATGGGCATGTCAGGCACTGCTGGGGTATTCCAGCGTTGTGCAGAAGAAACTTTGAGAGTCTTGCGTGATGGCTCAGAGGTCATCATGACTGTCCTAGAAGTTTTCAAGCATGATCCCCTCCATTCCTGGTAAGATTTTACTTTGCGGGGTAAGAGGCTTGTGGTGATACCATTTTCTTAGGACTGCAAGCGAAACTAGGATAAAACGCGTTCAGGAGGGTTCGACGACGACGACGATGACGGCAGCCACCGTTCGCCCTGGTATGGACATTGGCATTGACATGTCGAGCGGTTCCGCAGAAGAGGCGGCGGATCGCGCATTGAGTTCTGTATCGCGCAAACTGGACAAGTCGCTCAGCGTGCAAACGGTCGTGAGCCAGCTCATCAGAGAAGCCACTGACCCTGTCAACCTTGCTTTGATGTTTGAAGGTGCGTAGTACTCGTTGCTCGTGGCAAGGACCGAGTTGATGCGCGCAACACAGGATGGAGTGCCTTTTACTAGTAACTGTTTTCAGTAATGCTGTTCCCTTACGACTTCATGCCCGACGATATCTACATCTATCACTCTCCAGCATATGTATAATATCACAATTGCCAACACCCATATGCCGCTCCATTTGTATTTCTCAGATAAACCATCTAAAGGGCTGCTCTCGGAAAAATATACCTTTGTTCTGCATCTATCATCCTGCATAGCACGTATATAATATTGCAATTACCAACGTTAATCACACGCTTGTATTTCTCAGTCTCTTCCCAGTGTGGAATCACTCCACAATGAAAAAAAAACCATGCAAGGGCTCGCAGTCGCCCTCGAAGAAATAAATTCCTTCGACGGCGTATGTATTACCAATGAACTGTAAGCCAGTTGGCTTAAAGCTCACAGATCTTGCACAAGGGGGAGGGATCGAGTGATCGGGTTGCGGATCGGGAGATTGACAGAAGTGAGAACCTCATACAAGTAGACAAGGGCGTGGAGTAGTTACCCTTTGTTTTTCCCTAGAATCATATCGTTTTCTGAGAGCGAGCCCCCAGTGAAGTTGGACGACAGGATACTGTCCACTTGCATGAACCCCGCCCGTCGTAGAATCAAAACAAATTATTCAGGGGCTAGCGATAGCCCTCGGTCTGACGGCACATGGCCCAACATTTCAACACACGCTGCCAGCCGCTCTCGAAAAAATCAATAAATGAATTCTTCAAAAGACGCAAAAAACACACGCTTGTGTCTCTCAGCCGTTGTAGGGGGTTAGAATCACCCCCGTGTCCGAGAGCCAGTAGCCGTCCTCGGAAAAAAAATAAATCCCTCCAACGTCGTATGCGTATATTCAACCATCCAAGACCTCGCCACCCCGTGGCACTGCCCTCGAAAAAGACAGCGTACGCGTAATGCACACTTGCCATTTCTCACTCACTCTCCACCACAACATCTACCCATCGCAGAAAGTAGAAAGTAGAATATAAACCAACTCCACCTACCCACCAAAAAAATTCAAAAAATTAAAAATTCCTACACTCAAGCTAGAAGCCGGAAGCATATTTATGACAAAGACAACGTAGTCCAAAAAACAAAACGACGAGAAAAAAAAAAGACATATCAAAGATTCCTCTGAAACTGAAAAAAATCCCTCCAACGTCGTATGCGAGACCTCGCCACCCGTGGCACCGCCGCCCTCGAAAAAGACAGCATACGCCCAATGCACACTCACTCTCACCGAACCAACCACCGCCCATCGCAGATCGTAGATCGTAGAAAGTAGAAAGTAGATCAACACCTCACCTCACCTCAGCAAAAAAAACTCAAAAAAATTAAAAATTCCTCTGTTAGAGCTGTAGATTGATTGTATGTAGAATGTAGAATCGTCGAATGTAGAATGTAAAATCGTCGAATGTAGAATGCAGATCATTGAATGTAGAATGTAGATCGTCGAATGTAGAATACAGATTCCTCAAACAACTTCGAACAGTCAACGGGGAAGACGTACAGTGGCCCCTCCAGTCCAAGTCCAAGTCCGAGTCCCCCGCGGGCAGGCGGGGGTCCAAACGTCACATCGCAGATCACAGATCGTAGAACATAACCCCCCCCCCTCACAAAAAAATTAAAAATTCCTCTGTTAAGCTCAAAACCAGAGCATTTTCACGACAAAAGACAACGTATTCCACTAAAACACACAAAACGACGAGAGACAGACACGAAGAGACGGAGACACAGACGGAGAAACGGCAGGACGGGAGACGGAGATACTTGGAGAAAAAAAAGATCAACTGACATCGGGTGGGGGGGGAGGTATTGCGGCCCTAGAGGTATACAAGGGCGGGTGTGTGTGTGTGTAGGGTAGGTGTATGTATGTATGTATGTAGCTAGGGGTGATTACAGCAATAGGCCGGCCGGACGGACTCGCGGGTCTATCTGTGCGCATCCAATAGATATGCAGAGATTATACTGAAAAAGAGAGAGAGAGATTAGGAAGCGGTCGCGGTCACTTGTTCTTCGCAATATCGCGCGCGGCCTTGATGAGCGGCGCCAGCGTGCGCAGGGGCTCCGAGAGCTTGAAAAACGAATGCTACGCGACACAATCAGCCACCGCAGCACAGCGCGCCGGGACGCACGCACCTGCAAGAGCTCGGTCGCACTCGGCCGCTTCTCCGCGTCGACCTCGAGGCACTTGGCGAGGTAATCCGTGAACACGCTCGAGAGGTTCTCGGGGTTCGCGATCGTCGGCGTGCCGTTCGTCGCGATGAGGTACAGCGCCTTGAGCGGGTTCTGGTTCAGGTACGGCGGCTCGCCTTCGATCATCTCTGCGGGGGGTCAGCGCGGCGTGGTCTAAGGTGGATGCGCGACACACCGATGGCCATGATGCCGAGGCTCCAGATGTCGACCTTGGGCCCGTACTCTTTGCGCGTGACGACCTCGGGGGCCATCCAATACGGCGTGCCGACCATCGTCGTGCGCTTCGCGCTCGTCGGGTCCGAAATCTGCGCGCAGAACCCAAAGTCCGCTGTCTAAACGTCAGCAGGGCGCGCGCGGGCGACGGGGGGACACGTACTGAGCTTGATGTCGCCGACCATGCTGAGGAGGACGTTGTCGCTCTTGATATCGCGGTGGATGACGCCGTGCCTGTGGAGGTGCTCGAGGCCCTGGGCGGTCTCGCGGGAGACGGCGGCGATCTGGCCCTCGGTCATGAGGTTGGCGGTGACGACGTCGGTGAGGGAGCCGCCCTCCATGTACTCCATGACGACCCAGAGGTCGTTGTGGTGGAGGAACGAGTCGATGTAGTTGACGATGTTGGGGTGGCGCGAGGAGCGCATGACGAGGATCTCGTTGATGATGAGGTCCTTCTTGGGCTGCTTCTCGAGGTCCATCTGCTTGATGGCGACGGAGAGGTTGGTGCCGACCTGGTAGGCGGTGTAGACGCCGCCCGAGGCGCTGGGCGGGGGGTGAGCAGACGCGGGGAGAGAGAGGAGAGACGCACCCCTGGCCGATCTTGACGAGGTTGCGGTAGAGCCTGGTTGGGTCTGCGTCGGTGCAGATGAGCCTGAGGCGGCGGACAATGTCCTCGTCCCTGGACTTGTCCGTCTGCTTCTTTTCTCGTCGCCGCGGGGCGGGGCCGGGCGGGGACTTGGCGAGGCTGGGGCCGGGCGCGGGCGCGGGGGCCGGGGGCTGCGGGGCGGGGCGCTGCGGGGCCTGCGGGGGGTCGGACTGCGGGGAGCGGCGATCGCGGGTGGTGTTGGAGCGGCCGAGGCTCTCGACGCTCCTGGGCTGCTTGGCGGGCGCGCGCTGGGAGGCGGAGCGGTCGAGGGCGGGCGTGGCGATGCTGGGCGGGGTCGGCGCGGGGCGGTAGGCGGCAGGGGGCTGCGGCGGTTTGGGCCTCGGCGGCGCTGCGGGGGCGGCACGGGGGCTGCCCATCGCGCCGAGCTTGTCCCAGCCGTCGCTCTGGCCCTCCTGGTAGAACTTGACGATCTCCATGACGGCCTGGGGGTTCTTTTCCTGCTCTGATCTGGAGATGCCGCTGTCCTGGAGCAGCTGCTGCCACTCCTTGGGCAGGCCGGTGAACTCGCCGGTGAACGAGTTGAAGCCGACGTGGGTGAGATGGACGGGGTCGTAGGGCGTGCTGATCTCTGGCCGCCTCGAGGGGTTGAAGACCTCGGACATGAAGCCGAGGACGCCCTTCTTGGGCTTGGAGACCGTCGAGCTGCGGGAGCGGCCGGGCAGCGGCGGCGGCGAGGCGTCGGGGGCGGGCCAGAAGTCGGTGAGGCTGTCGGTGTTGGCGCGCGAGGGCCGGGGCGGCGGCGAGGGCGGGGCGGCGGGCGAGTGCGGCATGTGGGGCGCAAAGGGGTCGTTGCGGCGGGCGCGGGCGGCGTGGGCAGCGTGGACGTCGCTCGCGGCGATGAGGGCGTGGTACTCCTGGATCGACTGCCGCGATGGCCGCTGGTACTCGATCGAAATCTTTTCGCTCATGGTCAACAGTCCAGGCGCACGTGATGGCTACTACTACGTTATGTGTATGGCGGGGAGCGACTCGACAAAGTACTAAAACCTTCTTTCTTTCTTGCATAAACAGATTTTGGGTTGTAAAAACATATATTTTTCTTTGAGGAGGGCTTTGGGAATATGCAATCTCCGGTGCATTACTGGGCATACTCCCTGAACCACGGCACAAAGGGAGCAAAGGAACACATAGAGCAACGGTTCTGGTGAGTCAGTGAAGCGAATGGTGACTTGATAGACTGCTAAAACCGTAGTTTTTCCCTTGCATTGGCACGGAGAGCCGGTGAACCGTGTCGTTTGTCCAGATCTGGAACTCTCATGAGTCTTGATAAACTACTAAAACCTTGTTTTTTTTTTTTGCATGAACAGATTTTGGGCTGTGAATTTTTCTCGTTTTCTTCTTCGGAAAGTTGTCCGGGGGCTTTGGCATCGACATGAACAAAAATGGGTTCTTCGATTTGAGTCGAGAGCACAAAGGGAGCAAAGGAGCACAGAGCGACGGTTCTGGAGAGTCAGCAGTGAATGATGACTTGATGGACTGCTAAAACCGTAGTTTTTTCCCTTGCATTGGCACGGAGAGCTGGTGAACCGTGTCGTTTGTTCAGATCTGGAATTCTCATGAGTCTTAATAAACTGCTAAAACCTTGTTTTTTTTTTTGCATGAACAGAGTTTGGGCTGTTTTCTTCTTTGGAAAGTTGTCAGGACGAATGCATGGAGCGACTATTCTGGAGAGCCGGTGAACCGTGTCGTTTGTTCAGATGTGGAACTCTCACAAGTCTTGATAAACTACTAAAACCTTGTTTTTTTCTGCATAAACAGATTCTGGGCCGTAAATCATTTCGTTTTCTTCTTTGGAAAGCTGTCAGGGGGGCTTTGGCATGGACATGAACAAAAATGGGTCGAGAGCACAAAGGGAGGAAAGGAGCACGTAGAGCGACGGTTCTGGCGGGTCAGCGAAGTGAGTGGTGACTTGAGAGACTGCTAAAACCGTAGTTTTTTTCCTTGCATTGGCACAAAGGGAGCAAACGAATGCATGGAGCGACGATTCTGGAGAGCCGGCGAACCGTGTCGTTTGTCTCTCATGAGTCTTGATAAACTACTCAAACCTTGTTTTTTTGGCATGAACAGATTTTGGGCTGTGAATTTTTCTCGTTTTCTTCTTCGAAAAGTTGTCCGGGGGCTTTGGCATCGACATGAACAAAGATGGGTTCTTCGATTTGAGTCGAGAGCACAA